>CDMC01000005.1:3246685-3272170 GCA_001511075.1 Aspergillus calidoustus | reverse complement strand
TTCGTGTTGAGCCATTGACCGCAAGTCTGTCGCTGCTATCTCAAATGTCGAATTTATTTGAGAAGTGTGCATCCTGTGGCAACGAAACACCCGGTTCGCTCTTCCGTTCAAACCAGTGTCGTCTTGCCGCTTCGGGGGCTCGAGGTGTGGCACCAAGAGGGCAGTCAAAGAAAAACAGTCCACCTTGTTTGATTATTCCCTCCCGCCCTGTTGGGAATGTCTAGAGTCTCTCACCGCGGAAGAGGCTACTGCCAGCTCTGAAAGCCCAAGGGTTGAGCTTGCCCAAAAATCCAGGTTTCAATAAAGCAGGCTTTTATTGGCCGCGAGTCTGCTTGGTTGAGAATGCAGCTGATCGCTGCGAGCACAGAAAGACTGGCTTCCTCAGCGCGACTCAGCCTGCGTCTGATTGGTTACAGTGGAACTCCGCCTTCAGCGCTTCGACGCTATGGCCTCTCCCGCTGCCAAGGAAGCGACTGTTGGTTCGTGAGACACCTTGTGTGTGCCGTCTTTGTCATCGGACTTCGTTATGGTGAGTAAAGCGGCTTTAAACTGGTTTACGGAGTAATCGAAGCCGACACTGAAGGAAGTCACCATAAGGATGTCGTAATAACGAGAGTGGGACAAAAGGAAAGCAGGCATATGCAAAACCTAATGAAAGAGCAGAAGCGTGCAGTAGCGTACCCTGCCAAGGTATACTAGAGCGAAAGTAGACGAACAACTGACGAACAAAGAAGCAGGCGTGGCATTAGTAGTTCAGCATACAATTCACAGCCTTTCTTGCGCACGGCCTCGCGGGCGCGTTCAGTTTAACATTTGTTGGCGGTGTGCTGGATATCGGGCCGTTATTAGCCCGATCGACAGTATTGATGAAATCGCCAACATGTCCTCCACGCTTAAGAAGACGTATTGTCTGAATAATGGATATTTCACTACTCTTGAATAGCACTAAGGTCGAGCCTACAACGTCAAGCAACCATTTCGGGCCAGAGACTCATACCGCAAACTCACATGATAACACCAACCAGCAACATCTTGCCACGGACTCCATCTCTTGTACCCCTCAATCAGTGCCATTATGCCCTCTTCTCCCAAAGCCACCAGGGTCATTGCGAGCAGGCACTCATTCTGGCATATCCCCAGAACCAGCGGAATTATGGGGTCATTCTGTGAAATCTAGTCAGCGGAATCAGATAGCTTGGCCAATTTGTCCTGGTGGGTGGCCGGGCCCATGCTTATTTCACCCGCCCCATGGAACTTCACGCGTGAAGGACAAGACCCCATTTAGTCCAGCAGAGGATGCTGCTCTGATATATATTCTTGAAAACCTTGGCGGCTCCCGGCGAGACCTTCTACGTGCTATATTTCGACGCTCATATGGAAACATGAATATTCGACGTGATGAATTGTACGGCTACAGTTACTGCAGGGGATGTCCATCGTGCCACTTGTTCATGCAGCGACTTTTTAGAATAAAACAGCAGTAAGTTAGCAGCTGTATCCGTGAATGAGCGCCAGTCTGACTTGGATAAATAAGATACCAAGGAGCGCGCTGGACAATCAGCCAGGAATTTTCTAATGGAACAATCGACGTCCTGGTCCCACCACCACTCCGGATCCGTAGCTTTGATGATTTCCCATTACCTGTTGTTGCTAGGGTCCGTGGTAGGCCTTGAGATGTATCTCTGACTGTTATTTCTGGTGCATTGTCTGACCAATGGAGTCAGAAAGCATTAAGAAGTGGCTCCGACCATTGTTTTATTTTCCAACCTCGGGCATTACATCATACTGGAAGCTGGACGCTACGCCTCTACACGCAAGATGATAGTGAATTTTCTGTTGGCTTCGAAATATCATGTGCGGATTGATCTGAACCATGCATGATAATAACATCGGTGGCCTCTTCCAATTGCAATCCCTGGAATTATAGATCCATCAAAGAAGACATATTTTGGCTAGCAGAATTACTACCAAATTCTATCTGCGATGGATATCACATGTCGCTGCCTTTGCCGTCCCTATTTTCGGTGACTTGGAAGAGAGGAAAATCCGCTATTTTTGGGCTATGGCTTTGGTTGACGTCCAATCTCTGGCTTTCATCATCTGAAATGTTACTAGTGGTAGGTGCTGGCGCGTATGGATGCGAAATGCTTTCGCGAACAGGACGACTGGTGCCAGTTTGTATAGCACCTTCATCAGTTACTTTTTTTGCCGCTAAAAGAGCAAAGTCTCCAGAGTCAAAATTGACACGTTTCTGTTTCTGATTAATTATAACTCGAATGGACTAGGAATCTAAACATACCTGTTGCCCGAGTTTGTGTCCGCCGGGGACTTTCCCATAGGCGCTAAGGATATGCCTCTCATGCTCTGAGAGGGGCTAGAGTCAAATCTAGTGAGCGCACATTTGTTACTACCGCAAAAGAGTAGACTTACCTCAGCATGTGATTCGTTATCTCTTTCCGAGCCCATTCTGGTTCGTCCCAAGTAGGCTTTATTTTAGAGAGAGCAACTGATCTTTCAAATTGTATTGTTATTGAGATTTCAATTCTAAACCCAGGATGTATCAGCAGGTGACGCAAAGGTGACGCGATAACATGGATGGGTTGGAACGGTCGGATTAATTAAGCCCGACCGCACACTCAATTATGCTACCGTACCTACCCTACTGTGGCGGACAACCAATAGCGACTGGTGGAACTTGATTCCGTGTGTGTTTTTTTTATGAAGCGGTGACGCAACCCACCAGCTACTGATCCCACTTCATCTTCTCCTTTTGAACTTTTGAGAAATAGCAGCCTATGTTTGAACGATAGGGGATTGTATTTATTCTTAACTTGAATTCCCAGGGAGACAATGAAAAGATGGGCAGCCAGCAACCACCAAACGCGATTGCCCCCAAACCAGGAGCCAGCATTTTTCGAACAGATATCAGTTTCCACTCTCGGCTGCAGAAGGCATCTAGTGCTTGTCTAGAATGCCGGAAACGAAAACAAAGAGTAGGACTTCTTACTTATCCCGTGGAGACTCTTCTAATTGCTATATAGTGTGATGGAGCTAGTCCATGCTCTTTCTGCCGTCGCAGCGGGCAACATTGTGTGATTGACGAAGAGGGTGATGGGCGTCGCAAAATCGCACTAAAGCGCAAGATCGATTCTCTAGAACAGGATAATGAAATGCTCCTTGGACTTATTCAGACAATACGGAGGCTGATGAGGAGAGAGCACTTGAATATTTCCGCTTGATTCGGAGCAACTTGACACTTGAAGACATTTGTCAGCACCTCAAGGCAAATATTGTTGCCGAAACCCCCCGGGGGGAGGCGTCGGCTTGCTTAGAGGTTGTCCATGCTGAACGCCAGACCGCTGGAAGAAATAGTTTATATTGGCAAAACGATGGATTCTATTCGAGCCCCAGCACAATCCATGGATTCAGTGTACGATGACATTGGATCTATAGCGCATCATATATCACTATGTCCTATCTGCCTTGACGACATCGAGACCAATAGCCGGCGGAAAATATTCCTAAGCTGCAAGCTAAAAGCCTTGAAGGTTATAGTTACTGATATTTTGGAGGCTCTGGAGAACAAGAAAATGCCCCAGAGGCTTGTTGCTGCTATGAGGATCAAGGCATTCTTGGAGCATATCCAGCACCTTCTGCCGCGAGATTCGAAAAACAAAGAACCATCAGGGACTGCATTGAACCGAGAAAGCTCTCTTGAGCCACAAAATACAAGTCAGTCGAGCCCTGGTGGTGCACGTGGAATAATGGACATTAAGAACCTGACCTCGAACTGTTAATGTGAATCTACCCTGGACGCTAAATTGCTGGAGCTAATTATTTTATGGTTGTCTAGTTGAAGGAGGAATAAGGAAAAGGTAGCACCGACAAATTTAAGCGAAGCGGTAAGCGTTTTGACAAGGAAGCGAGGAGCTGACCTCAGCATGAGTCGCCGATCCCGTAAGGAATTCAACTGTAAGCTCTCGGGCCATGGTGCGCTCCTAGTGTCGGATTTGTAGCTCGATGGTTCACAGTCCCGTCGAGATACCAGATAGCAGCCAGTCGGCCAAGCTGGCTCCAGGGCTACGGCTTGTGAGCCAACGGGGGACAGCGGCCCAAGCGGGACAACTGGTTGCAGCGTCCCGTGATCTGTCTTGGCCCACGATGCCGAGAGGCTTTTGGTCTCCAGATTTTAGGCCCACCTGGAGCCAGGTCCAACGCCATCCAATCTCTTAACAGCTTCCGATCCACCCATGCCAGATTGCGAGCATCAATGGCCAGATAGCCTCCGAAACGGATTGGGAAAAAGTCTTCCACGTACTGTATAATGCCTGATGCCACTGTTGCCATAGTTTGGGATCGCCGACCTCTGAGTGTTTGAATCACAGCTCGATTCGTCCGTGGCTGGAGAAATCTCGGTGTCGAAGACAGGAAAAAAAAATAAGTGATCTTCAAGCAGGAAATGATTTTCTTCATTGGGCATGGATCGCCGTTTCCCCCCAGGGACGAATCACCCGGATGTGAGAAGACCTAAGCGTCCCCGCATACCCGCTTTGGCTCGGCGGCAACAGGAAGGCCGATCGCTTTCCCTCCGCCAATCAGTGCAAGTTGGGCCTCTACATCGCTCGAAATTCGGCCCCAAAGAGCCGCGCAGATTGACAGAACAACCTTGTTCGATGACAGGGCTTACCACGGGGCTAGGGAAAGCTATTGCAACGCCGCGTGCGGCGGAAGCACTATTTTTATTTTTGTGGGGCCAGAGCCCATTCCGCCATTTAGGTCGACGGGAGTGCAAGCATACTGAATCTTATTAATATGATCTCAGATCGGCCGCATCTTTTGAGAAGGAAAAGTACGAAAAGCGCTACTAGGTCTTTGCATCGTTCCGGTGCACGAGTATGGAAGGCATTGATTGAGAGGGTTTCTCTGAAGGCAGGCTGCCCAGGTGCTCTCAGTGCTCTTTGGTTGAGGCCGCTCGCTGGCAGCGCTCTATTTCACCCGCTTGGTCTGTTATTTTCAATACTTATTCCAATGAATGGCAGAAGACCGCGGGCCTGCGACAGGTGCAAAGGCTTTGGTTTTGCCACGCTTGTAGAATTTGTCCCGCGACCATAGGTTTAGAGTCTCAATATTAGGAGTGTGACAAAGTAATAACTGATCTTTGTGTGAGCCTTTTGACAATATAATTTTCGATCTTGTGCCTCATGTCACGGGTAGAACGTCCCAGATGGGTGTTGTGTGCATTGGACTGATGATTTATAGGTGCGATGCATGCTGAAAAGAGATGGCCTGGGCCTGGACTCGAGTCCAGACCCGAGGCACAGCCAGTTAATGGAACGAAACGAACATGGATATCGTTGGTTCGAACACGATCAGAAAAAGTCGGCGTGCATGCGAGCTGGCTCTATTTGTTTCCAGAAACTCAGACTCGCATTATTAAAAATATAATACTGATTGCTATTCTCTAGTTGCCCGGTATAGCAATGTGGGAAATGCGAACCATGTTGNCCGGGGACTTTCCCATAGGCGCTAAGGATATGCCTCTCATGCTCTGAGAGGGGCTAGAGTCAAATCTAGTGAGCGCACATTTGTTACTACCGCAAAAGAGTAGACTTACCTCAGCATGTGATTCGTTATCTCTTTCCGAGCCCATTCTGGTTCGTCCCAAGTAGGCTTTAGTTTAGAGAGAGCAACTGATCTTTCAAATTGTATTGTTATTGAGATTTCAATTCTAAACCCAGGATGTATCAGCAGGTGACGCAAAGGTGACGCGATAACATGGATGGGTTGGAACGGTCGGATTAATTAAGCCCGACCGCACACTCAATTATGCTACCGTAACTACCCTACTGTGGCGGACAACCAATAGCGACTGGTGGAACTTGATTCCGTGTGTGTTTTTTTATGAAGCGGTGACGCAACCCACCAGCTACTGATCCCACTTCATCTCCTCCTTTTGAACTTTTGAGAAATAGCAGCCTATGTTTGAACGATAGGGGATTGTATTTATTCTTAACTTGAATTCCCAGGGAGACAATGAAAAGATGGGCAGCCAGCAACCACCAAACGCGATTGCCCCCAAACCAGGAGCCAGCATTTTTCGAACAGATATCAGTTTCCACTCTCGGCTGCAGAAGGCATCTAGTGCTTGTCTAGAATGCCGGAAACGAAAACAAAGAGTAGGACTTCTTCCTTATCCCGTGGGGACTCTTCTAATTGCTATATAGTGTGATGGAGCTAGTCCATGCTCTTTCTGCCGTCGCAGCGGGCAACATTGTGTGATTGACAAAGAGGGTGATGGGCGTCGCAAAATCGCACTAAAGCGCAAGATCGATTCTCTAGAACAGGATAACGAATTGCTCCTTGGACTTATTCAGACAATACGCGAGGCTGATGAGGAGAGAGCACTTGAATATTTCCGCTTGATTCGGAGCAACTTGGCACTTGAAGACATTTGTCAGCACCTCAAGGCAAATATTGTTCCCGAACCCCCCGGGGGGGAGGCGTCGGCTTGCTTGGAGGTTGTCCATGCTGAACGCCAGACCGCTGGAAGCAATAGTTATATTGGCAAAACGATGGATTCTATCCGAGCCCCAGCACAATCCACTGATTCAGTGTACGATGACATTGGATCTATAGCGCATCGTATATCACTATATCCTATCTGCCTTGACGACATCGAGACCAATAGCCAGCAGAAAATATTCCTAAGCTGCAAGCTAAAAGCCTTGAAGGTTATAGTTACTGATATTTTGGAGGCTCTGGAGAACAAGAAAATGCCCCAGAGGCTTGTTGCTGCTATGAGGATCAACGCATTCTTGGAGCATATCCAGCACCTTCTGCCGCGAGATTCGAATAACAAAGAACCACCAGGGACTGCATTGAACCGAGAAAGCTCTCTTGAGCCACAAAATACAAGACAGTCGAGCCCTGGTGGTGCACGTGGAATAATGGACGTTAAGAACCTGACCTCGACGTTTTAATGTGAATCTACCCTGGACGCTAAATTGCCGGAGCTAATTATTTTATGGTTGTCTAGTTGAAGGAGGAATAAGGAAAAGGTAGCACCGACAAATTTAAGCGAAGCGGTAAGCGTTTTGACAAGGAAGCGAGGAGCTGACCTGAGCTTGAGTCGCCGATCCTGTAAGGAATTCAACTGTAAGCTCTGGGGCCATGGTGCGCTCCTAGTGTCGGATTTGTAGTTCGATGGTTCACAGTCCCGTCGAGATACCAGTTAGCAGCCAGTCGGCCAAGCTGGCTCCGGGGCTACGGCTTGTGAGCGAACGGGGGCAGCGGTCCAAGCGGGACAACTGGTTGCAGCGTCCCGTGATCTGTCTTGGCCCACGATGCCGAGAGGCTTTTGGTCTCCAGATTTTAGGCCCACCTGGAGCCAGGTCCAACGCCATCAATCTCTAACAGCTTCCGATTCACCCATGCCACAGATTGCGAGCATCAATGGCCAGATAGCCTCCGAAACGGGCTGTATAATGCCTGAAGCCACTGTTGCCATAGTCTGGGATCGCCGACCTCTGGGTGTTTGAATCACAGCTCGATTCGTCCGTGGCTGGAGAAATCTCGGTGTCGAAGACAGGAGAAAAAAAAGAGTGATCTTCAAGCAGGAAATGATTTTCTTCATGGGCAAGCATGGATCGCCGTTTCCCCCAGGGACGAATCACCCGGATGTGAGAGGGTCTGAGCGTCCCCGCATACCCGCTTTGGCTCGGCGGCAACAGGAAGGCCGATCGCTTTGGCTCCGCCAATCAGTGCAAGTTGGGCCTCTACATCGCTCGAAATTCGGCCCCAAAGAGCCGCGCAGATTGACAGAACAACCTTGTTCGATGACAGGGCTTACCGCGGGGCTAGGGTAAGCTATTGCAACGCCGCGTGCGGCGGAAGCACAATAAGTAAAGCTGTGGGGCCAGAGCCCATTCCGCCATTTAGGTCGACGGGAGTGCAAGCATACTGAATCTTATTAATATGATCTCAGATCGGCCGCATCTTTGGAGAAGGAAAAGTACGAAAAGCGCTACTAGGGCTCTGCATCGTTCCGGTGCACGAGTACGGAAGGCATTGATTGAGAGGGTTTCTCAGAAGGCAGGCTGCCCAGGTGCTCTCAGGGCTCTTTGGTTGAGGCCGCTCGCTGGCAGCGCTCTATTTCACCCGCTTGGTCTGCTATTTTCAATACTTACTCCAATGAATGGCAGAAGACCGCGGGCCTGCGATAGGTGCAAAGGCTTTGGTTTTGCCACGCTTGTAGAATTTGTCCCGCGACCATAGGTTTAGAGTCTCAATTTTAGGAGTGTGACAAAGTAATAACTGATCCCTGTGTGAGCCTTTTGACAATATAATTTTCGATCTTGTGCCTCATGTCACGGGTAGAACGTCCCAGATGGGTGTTGTGTGCATTGGACTGAAGATTTATAGGCGCGATGCATGCTGAAAAGAGATGGTCTGGGCCTGGACTCGAGTCCAGACCCGAGGCACAGCCAGTTAATGGAACGAAACGAACATGGATATCGTTGGTTCGAACACGATCAGAAAAAGTCGGCGTGCATGCGAGCTGGCTCTATTTGTTTCCAGAAACTCAGACTCGCATTATTAAAAATATAATACTGATTGCTATTCTCTAGTTGCCCGGTATAGCAATGTGGGAAATGCGAACCATGTTGAAGAATCCCAGATGCGGGCAAAGACTATTATGCCAATGATCGGCGAGGGTTGATTTTCAAGACGACGATCAGACTCGCGGGGAGTTGCTCATGGATAGCTGGGTAGCGCCCTATTCGTTCAGGGTCGCAGCTCGAGAAAAGATCAGCAAGCGACGGCTGCACGAAGAATGGGAATATGAGGGCTCGCACTCAAATACCTTGATAGATATGCCTGTAGCTCACGCTGCAGCAGCAAAGGCGACTGAGACTGTATGCACACCGTCGTCTAGCCAGAATAGAAGTACGAGGTAGATACAGTAACAATCGCGAACTGTCTATCGTTGCATGATCCAGTTACGTTACTCGAGTCGAGGTTCGAGTCTGTAGTTATTCTTAATAACACCCCCTCAGCATTCGCCTCGTTCTTTCGCTCATCGTCCCGTTTTGACCCCTAATTTGCTGCGAGCGGCAGATCCTCCGATTCAGGCGTTCTCTAGGATCTTCGGAAAGCCAAATGCCGAAGGGGTGGGTCGTGGATTAGTGGGAAGCGGGTACTTTTGACAGGCAACCTTAACCCAGGGTCATAGCGGAGGGACCGTCCCGACGGGTGAGACTTTCCCAACATGTGTCTTCTAACTGCTGTGTTCGGCCGAGCGATGAGTTTGAGGCTGCGCCTATAAAGTTCCTCCCTGGTTCCAGTCCAGGCCAGGCCTTTAAGATCCGTCGCACACTGCTCCAGGCTCCAGGCTTATTTTTATCACTGTTTCGGCATGCGGGTCTTTCAGTGTTCGTGGCCCTCGTGCAACAAGGTCGCCGTTCACTCATCGTTAATCAACGACTCAAGGCTAACATGGATATTTAGGATTTTGTGCGAAAAGCTGATCTCGCTCGACATTTCCAGATCCACGTCGATAAGCGCCCGTACGCCTGTTCTGAGCCAGGATGTTCGAATAGTTTCCATCAGCGTTCATCGCTGAATATACATCAGCGGATTCACACTGGCGATAGACCATATTTTTGCGAAGTCAACAGTTGTCAGAGAACATTTAGCGACGTGAGTGAAGCATCTTCCTATGCAATCAATTTTAAAACATGCCGTCCCTCAAGTATCCGGCTAATCCGCCGCACCCATAGCCATCAAGCTATTCCCGACACCAACGGTCACACAGGAACGACAGGCCATTCGTTTGTGGTATGCCGCACTGCAAACAGGAGTACGCTCTCTCATATGTCTCCCTTTCCTGAAAATACTCGCTAATCTGTATGGTTTCGCCAGGTTCGCCGGTGAAGGATCCTTAGAACAACACCGACTCCAACACGAAGAGCAGGACATTGCATTTGAACAACAGCAGCGCCAAGAAGTCCTAGCTCTCGATCTGTCCACATACAGCACGAGTATACCCCTCACGGTCCCTCCATCGACGCCCTCACCTACGTACCTCAACGGCGAACCTATCGTCTGGGACNCTGGGCCTGGACTCGAGTCCAGACCCGAGGCACAGCCAGTTAATGGAACGAAACGAACATGGATATCGTTGGTTCGAACACGATCAGAAAAAGTCGGCGTGCATGCGAGCTGGCTCTATTTGTTTCCAGAAACTCAGACTCGCATTATTAAAAATATAATACTGATTGCTATTCTCTAGTTGCCCGGTATAGCAATGTGGGAAATGCGAACCATGTTGTAGAATCCCAGATGCGGGCAAAGACTATTATGCCAATGATCGGCGAGGGTTGATTTTCAAGACGACGATCAGACTCGTGGGGAGTTGCGCATGGATAGCTGTGTAGCGCCCTATTCGTTCAGGGTCGCAGCTCGAGAACAGATCAGTAAGCGACGGCTGCACGAAGAATGTGAATATGAGGGCTCGCGCTCAAATACATTGATAGATATGCCTGTAGCTCACGCTGCCGCAGCAAAGGCGACTGAGACTGTATGCACACCGTCGTCTAGCCAGAATGGAAGTACGGGGTAGATACAGTAACAATCGCGAACTCTCTATCGTCGCATGATCCAGCTGACATTACTCGAGTCGAGGTTCGAGTCTGTAGTTATTCTTAATAAGCCCCCCCCCTCAGCATTCGCCTCGTTCTTTCGCTCATCGTCCCGTTTTGACCGCTAATTTGCTGCGAGCGGCAGATCCCCCGATTCAGGCGTTCTCCAGGATCTTCGGAAAGCCAAATGCCGAAGGGGTGGGTCGTGGATTAGTGGGAAGCGGGTACTTTTGACAGGCAACCTTAACCCAGGGTCATAGCGTAGGGACCGTCCCGACGGGGAGACTTTCCCAACATGTGTCTTCTAACTGCTGTGTTTGACCGAGCGATGATTTTGAGGCTGCGCCTATAAAGTTCCTCCCTGGTTCAAGTCCAGGCCAGGCCTTTAAGATCCGTCGCACACTGCTCCAGGCTCCAGGCTTATTTTTATCACCTGTTTCGGCATGCGGGTCTTTCAGTGTTCGTGGCCCTCGTGCAACAAGGTTGCCGTTGACACTCATCGTTAATCAACGACTCAAGGCTAACATGGATATTTAGGATTTTGCGCGAAAAGCTGATCTCGCTCGACATTTCCAGATCCACGTCGATAAGCGCCCGTACGCCTGTTCTGAGCCAGGATGTTCGAAGAGGTTCCATCAGCGTTCATCGCTGAATATACATCAGCGGATTCACACGGGCGAGAGACCATATCTTTGCGAAGTCAACAGTTGTCAGAGAACATTTAGCGACGTGAGTGAAGCATCTTCCTATGCAATCAATTCTAAAACATGCCGTCCCTCAAGTATCCGGCTAATCCGCTGCACCCATAGCCATCAAGCTATTCCCGACACCTACGGTCACACAGGAACGACAGGCCATTCGTTTGTGGTATGCCGCACTGCCAACAGGAGTACGCACGCTCATATGTCTCCCTTTCCTGAAAATACTCGCTAATCTGTATGGTTTCGCCAGGTTCGCCCGTGAAGGATCCTTAGAACAACACCGACTCCAACACGAAGAGCAGGACATTGCATTTGAACAACAGCAGCGCCAAGAAGCCCTAGCTCTCGATCTGTCCACATACAGCACGAGTATAACCCTCACGGTCCCTCCATCAACGCCCTCACCTACGTACCTCAACGGCGAACCTATCGTCTGGGATGCCCTCCCCTGCGACGACATAGACACGATACTAGCACGCCTCACACAACCAGCACACCCGAATTCACATTTAATGCCTGGCCACACGACGCCCAACCAGAGTCAGATCGGGATCCACCAGCTCGATCAGCAATATATCGATCTGTCTGGACTGGCCGCCCATCAACCCGTCCAGCAGCCGTTTCACGACTGGCCGTTACCCCCCGCTGCGTCCAGACCGAATCGGAGCTTCCCAAACTCCATAGCATATAATGACAACAGCTGGCTTTAATAATGGGAGAGGAGAGGTTCTTGTCATATTACATGTGTGAGGTCTGTCCAATACGCGCTTCGACGCTATGACCATTCCCGCTGCCAAGGAACTGACGATCGGTTCGTGAAACATCTTGTCTCAGAAACGGCATTATCTTAAGAATAGACTCGCCAGAGAACATACGTTCATGGGATCATCTACCTATAACTGGGAGAAAAGTTGCCAGGACAACGTAGGATAATCTCGAAATCCTATCGGGTTGTATACAATGTTTGGCGATAGCACCCTCCCTAATCTCTGAATCTCATCTCAGCAAATAAGTAGAATTCTGCTGCAGCCATGATTTGCAATTTGATCTTAAGATTTCTCGTTCAAGCGCGCTGAGAAGCTTATCCACCGCTTAGCGCCACAGTAGTCATTCTGAGGTCCGATCGAAATCACGATTGGCTTACAGCAAAGGAATTCACCCCAGCTTCTGCGCATTGACTTAAGCGATTTGCCCAAAAGCCAGAAAGAGACCAATGCCAGCTGCAGCCTAATCGTAACCAATCAGGACTGCACTACAGCAGGCAAAAGCTGTGGCCTCTGTGAACTGAGTTATGGCCAAAGCGAAGGATCAGGCACCGATACATAGCCTAGGTAAGGCTAACCTGAACTCGCCTTTCGCACACGCTCCTGTCTCCCGGAGATGCAGTCAAAAGTACGTTTGCAGCGAGTCACCTTCTCGATTTTTAAAACGCCCTCAGGCCACCTCGCGCTGAGGCCTTAAATAGTATCTCCTAGTTCGAGATAGTTGCGACATTGAATTCCAGCAATAACCGCCTTTTCCTGTTTATGGCAATGAAGGGTCTCGACCTCGCCTCATGGAGCTGTGGTGTGTTGCTTTGGAACCTTCCCCCAAAGGACTCTTGCAACCCTTGGGCAACCGACAGCGTGGCGGTGCCTGATTCGTAGGTACTAAATCCCCTTATGTAAATCACTACTGGCTTTGACCGCTGGACATCACGTAGGATAAGCAAGAGCACTAACATGCACAGCTCGGAGTGATAACAGCCACGGTAGAGGATAAAGTTATGTTCAAGGCCAGAAGGAGGAGAAGCCCCGGCTTATCAAACATGAATATAACACTACCCTGTTCGAGAATAACTCTGAACAGTATAGTCTCATATCGGTAAGAGGGTCAAGAAACCGTAAGCGCTTCGACAACAGGAGGAGCCAAGAATTTCGTGGTTACACAAGGCGGGGTTAGAACCCGAGAGAGAAGTTCATAGCTGACGGCTCAGCCAAATCTCAACCTCGGATGTCTGTACAGAATACCTTTAACTCAATGGCTACAACATCGAATCCCACCATTGCTTGTGCCGAGAATATTGCGATATTGTACCTACTTCGCAGTACACCAGCGCCACCATCACGTAATCGCGCTGATTGCCTACCGGGCTTTCAAAGGCGCTCTTCGTTGCCTTTCGACACTGAGCGTAAACTGGTCGGCGCGCTAGCATTCATTGCACATAGCAAAGATGACGTTGAACATATCCCTGCTATATGCCTTGACGAGGATGCTGAGTCAGGTTGTTTGAAAGTTATATTTGCCGTGAATAAAGCAAGTCATGATGATGGTGAAGAGGCGATTTGCCGTATCCAGCAGGGATTAGAACGTATATTCGCAATTCTTGCGACTGTCTCTGGTGAGTAACACGGGTTTGTTTGAGAAGTATGCTGATAATGTTAGAGTCAACTCGCTATGAAGACACAGGGGATCAAATTCTTACTGCTGTGGTTTCTATGTGCTCATCGCGCATATTGTCTCGGTTGCGATTGGCGTTTCCCTCTGGAAAGACGATGAAACGCCCTTTAAAAGGCACTCTTCGAGAAGCTCTGTTAGCTGTGAAGATAGCCAGGCAGAAGCTGAATAATGGTATTTTATTCGAAGCCGCGGGCAGCTTTACCCTGAGAGCGAAGGAAGTCGAGAAACTTCTTGACTCGTGGTCCCAATATCAGGTTGACAGACGTCTTGTGGAGGTTGTGGAAGGTATTCATCGACTGCAACAGATCGAGGGGCTTGCCGACCTGATTCGCACCATCCCTAATAAGGACATGGGGCCCGACGCAAGGAAGAGTTTGCTTAATATTATTAGCAAGGTCTCCAGGTACTGGGAAGCCGCTAGGTTTCTTTACCGCTTGGCAAAGAAATCTCCGCTGGCCCGAGCAATGACAACAGTTCCCGTTCGCCTTCCCAAGGAGGCATTTTCTATCCCCACAATTAGTGGATATGCTCCTGATC
The DNA here is from genome assembly GCA_001511075.1 of Aspergillus calidoustus. Classification (NCBI taxonomy): domain Eukaryota; kingdom Fungi; phylum Ascomycota; class Eurotiomycetes; order Eurotiales; family Aspergillaceae; genus Aspergillus; species Aspergillus calidoustus. The sequence goes on along the minus strand of CDMC01000005.1, from coordinate 3,257,853 downwards.
TACGGTCTAAAATCACTGAGGCCACTCCGAGAGGCAGTCAACAGAAGCTTTTAAAAGAAATCTGCACAATATTGAAGATCAGTCAACAAGATGCTGTCAACAAATACTCTTGCCAGGTCATACGGACTTTAAGCACCGCAAAGATCCATGCTGAGATTCAATTAATTGCCCACTGCGAACTAGAAAACCCGGGAATACCACCGCGAGTGATCTGCTCGAGCAAGGATGCCTGCTTTCTTTGCAACTTATGTCTCCAGGTATACCAGAAAACATACACACCAAGATCGCACGGACGACTATATCCAGGTTGGAGGCTACCTTCCGTGCCGCAACTTGCAGAGCTAGAGCAAAGATTCTCCCAAGTTCTAGGACATCATTTCATGGAAACTTGTGCCGCGCTTCTGTCAACTCGCCGGAGAGCCATCTATCCAGATCCGAACGAAAGCACCTTGTTTACACTTCCATTATCAAGGACAACGACAAGGGTTTCAATATTATCTGAGGCCACTAGCCATGCCAACCCGCTACCAAGATCAAGCAATGTTAGTATTGATGGCGGTAAGAGCAAACCGCGTACCAAGAATACAACTCTTGCAGAGAAGCGGGATACGCCTTCAGATAGCCCAACTTCATCGCACTACTACTGCACGAAGTCAAAAGAAGTGGAGCCAGAATATTGCACATTACCCCAGAGGTCGAAAAAATATGGATCTCTAAGCCCTGGAGAATCCTCTAGAGTGTATAGAGCTGGCTCCTTTTCCTCCTTGCAAATACAGATCGAGCATGCCACAGGTTTGAACGATCTTACGTATTATCTTGAGTGGGTAGGCGCCGAAGAAGCTGTGGAGGTTCAAGCGAAACGTTCTTCGCCCAAATTAATCGACACAGAGCACCTTGAAGGCATTATGACCCTGTCCGAGCAGAACTCGTTGTACCTTATGGCGAAAGACACTGTCTTGAAGGTTAGCTGGGCCAGTGGGGCTAAGGTCGCTGCCTCCAACGGGTCATGATGGGGATTAGCCGAGTGTGAATTGTGGCGACTATATATCGTGCGCTCAACTTGTGATGACAATCTCGATATTAACAGCGAATCTTACCAAGGTTCTGGGCGAATCTGGGCATGAAGGTTGTTGAGTTACAGGACTTGTTACTATTTATTGGCTGAGAGCCTGGAATGTCCAGCAGGGTATAATAGCGCCAGATTTCAGCAGTGCTTCAGCAATGCTTCAGGCTGACAAAAGCAGATATTACTGGCCAGAAAGTCCCGCAAATAAAGCCTTGGCATGGACATGCTGAAGTAGACTGAAGTAGGGCCCCACTTATTGAGCCCACAATCATATCTTCTGCGACGAGATGAGTACTATTTTATTTGCTCATTGCGCTCGTCACTGTTACAACCAGTCATTATCGAATCGTCTGTTCCGCACGCTTCCCAAACCAAGTCTTTGTCTATTTGCCACACCAATAGTCTAGGACAGCTGAATTCGCTCCTATATATCAGACTATCGTTGTCACAAAAATATTCTTTTCCATTTTTCCTCCAAAAATAGCCACTAGGTAAATAATTCGGACCCGATCTCCAACCGAAGCCCACCATGAACCAAGAGGATATTAAAACGACTCTTTTAAATCGATGCCACCAGATAGAAAGCCTTATGGGCAAATTATACGATGTGAGCTGAGTTGTAATGATTGCGTCAACTCTTCTTTAGCTTACCAGATTCAAGGAACTCAAACTTTGCAAATCGGACATTCAACGACTAGAAAACTCACGGGAGTCAGGAACCTCTCAAGCGGATGATAGCACGGCTTTTAGAACTGCTCAATCGCATCTTGAATCAGGCACGCAACGTACAATCACACTACCCCCGCCACCAGCCTTACCTTTTCTAGAACTACCATTGCTATACTCAAGCGGTGCAAGGTCACAGCCTAGAAGGTCCAGACGCAAACCAGATTGGACGAAATGGCCGAGGATCATGGGGTGTAAATACAGCATCCCTACTATACGGAGAAACCTCACGGGATCCATATCTGAATGTGGGCCTGACAAGCTCTTGACTACGCGGCTCTTTTTTACTATAGCCAGTCCACTCGCTATGGCTCAGCTTCAAGAACTCTTAGGCTCGATGCGACAAAATAACAATATCCTCCCTATTCCAGAACTGGATTCTGTTGATGGCGCTTTGAATGCCCTTTGCATATCACAGGGCTCTAGTTTGATTGCTTCTATTCGAACGAGACTACACCTAATCGATCTTGTCGAGTTGTATAAGCAAAAAAGAATGCAATACCAGCGAGACAGCCATCAAGCATTCACCGATCCTGAGACTATAACACGTATTACTTCCGAGAGGTTCCCGCTGCTAGAACGGCTCCAGAATTCAGGCGTCAATATGAAATCCTACGACGTAAACTATATGACGGCAGGAACTGGCATATGCTTGCCCTGGAGTTTGGTAAATCAATAGTCTATTTTCTTCCAAGCAGAGGAGAGTTTGAGATCTCAAACACTACTCATGTAAACCACCCAAGACCCATCTCTAAAGAGCTAACCCTTTTCCTAGTGTCCAACGAGTGCCAGAATGCCACTTTGACAATTTTCTGGAAGTTCTGCGTGAAAAGCGCGGTGGCTTCCTCCGAAAGTGTATCGAACGAACAGACGGAGTTTTAAAAGATCTCTCAAGTTTACGCCGGACTAGTCTGCTACGACTAGAAGCGATGCCTCTAGATGAGGTCAAAGAAACAAAGTTTGACTCGGACGCGTTACTGTTACTTCTCAGTCCTTTGTGAACCTCTTTTAACCTACTGATATCAGGCCTGTTCTTTGTACCTTCTCAAGGAGTGTCAATCTCATGCTCTTCAATTGTTTCCAAAACCCCATGATAGAGATTCGTAGTCAACTCCCTTATATTCAAAGCCCGTGGCGAACGGATATGGTTTCATGTTAGGTGGCTCGCTCACATACTTATCCATTGTTGCAAGACAAAGATCGACGGCAAAGTTAGGGACTGCCTCTAGAAGCTCGGAATCAATTGCCGTGCTAAAACCTTTTCGAAGACTAGGCAGATTGTTGACCACCACATCTATTGCCAGTGTTTTGAGTTCCTGGTAGTTGGCCCTTTCCGAGTAGAGCTCCTTGATTACCTCGGCAAACAAATCTCTCTCTGAGCAATTCGTAAAAGATGTACGAAATTGCTCCCTTGCTTTGTCTTTCAAAGAGCTGATCATAAAATAGTCTGCTTCACCAAAGACGCGCATGTGGAAGTAGCATGGGTGGAATTTTGCCGACGGATCAATGACGGGCTCCACGGCATCCTCCTGGTCGCTTTGGTCGCTTCCACCCATGGGGTCTTGCGCGATATTTTCTGAACTGTGTATGGTAATCTCATCGGTGGCCTCTTCTACTTTTGACGCAAGCTGATTTGGAGCATGTACTTTCGGACACTCCGTATCGCAATCGAGCTGTGGATCTTGAGCTTCAGGGATAAGGCGTCCGACAGTATAATTTCCCGTATATAGAAATTCGAGCACCTTCTCAAGAAGGACTGGGTCTGTATTGTCAAGACAGATAGGCTCTCGGGTCTCCTGATCACAAAAGCAGTCGGTTAGGCTTGGTCTGAAGGCTATTTAAAGGTCTGATTCTTCGCACCTTGAATTCTCCAAAACAAGCTCTTTTGAAATACTCCGACCTAGAGCAAACCACAAGCTTATGAGCTGGGAAGGTTCTACCCTTGCAGATAATTTCCAAATCGCTGTATTCTGAGTTGAGATGAAGGCTATGTTTACATCAGCGGTAACGCTACTTGAACCAAGCTGTGTTACTCACCCAGCAATAAGATTCAGAAGATGTTCTTGTGCCTTCCCATCTGGCCAGCTGGAGGACTCTGGCTCGGGCTCTGGATCAGCTGGCACAGATGATTGTGAGACTTTGCGGTTTTTTTTCTTCCCCGCCATTGCTGGGTGGAGAATGAAGTATAAAATTCAGATTTCTATCCGGTTGATAGACGCTAGAAGCGGGTGACGGAGTCATAGAATGCAGATATCTGTAGCAAGTCCGAGTTTCTCATAATTAGGAGTTCAACCCCGCTTCAGAGCATTGGCTGCACTATATTTGCCAGCGAAGCAAGAATGTATCACTGCCTAAGTATAGTATCCAATCAGACCTGTGCCGCAGCAAGATCCTCTGCGTGGCAATGACTGATTCGTAGGCACCAAACGCGATGGATGGTGGCGACCAGCAAGGTGAAATTAAACCATTAATACATATGGAGCGTTTCTCTGCTTGAAAATGCCTAAGGCGTTTTGAGAGGGTCTTGGTACATAGCAAAGACGGGGTGAATTGAGTCAAGTGATTAAGTGCTTCGACAAGGACGCGACGAGCTGACCTCAGCATGAGCCGCCGATCTCTTGGACTTCAATCGTAAGCTCTCGGCTCATCCGCTTGATCACGCGCCCAGTACAACCTCGTGACCATCTAACCCCAACGGAAAATCCCTCTACCGCCGGGCTTAGTCATTTCATGGTCGACTGACATGCGCACTTGCACGTGATGCTGTCCTTTGCCACTGATTTTACTTACCGCCTTGGTTCCTGATGAATTTCTAATTTCATCCCTCAGTGCCCCGCGATCAGGATTGGTAGCAGCGCTTACGAGTCTCTATTGGATGATATCTGACGCCCCCATTTCAGCGCTTCAGCAATCTGTCAGACAGACCTTCAGCCTCACGAAGGCCAACAATCAAGTCTCGGAGATAAGATCAATGAGGCAAGTGCGTCCCAGGAACAAGTCGATCCTAGGGACAAGGACATCCTAAATAAGTATATCTCAGAATCAAGATAGTGTATCTCCTACACCGCAAGCTACACGACCGATATGGAATAAAGCCCGTAAGGGAGATCTGACCGGGGTTCTAAGCCCAAATCAGACATAGGCTTGTGGTCTGAACACCTACAAGGTCAGAGGGGGCAGAGCAATGGCCTGAGGTGGTAGGTCCGGACGCTGATGACTTGGGTAGTAAGATCGGGTGCGTAGGTCTATTGACGGAGTACCAGAAACGGCAGACCCTGCGCCCCCGACCAGGCCGGTCGTCAGATCGCGGTCGTACGACCACCACAGACGGGGGACCGCCAACTGGTGTCTACGGCAGGTGCAAGACCCAGACAGTCGTCCGCCTACATGGTTGCGGCCTGTCTGATCTGCCGACCACCCCAATGTTACTGATCAGAATCACTTTAAGCTTTCAGCACAGTGGTGCTCGTGTTTCAGATTGCAAACTTCAGTGAACTGTAAATCACTCCCCCGACAAATTCTGTTAGCACCGAAGTTATTCTGACGAACCTGTCACAACTCTCACCCAACTCCTACCCAGAAGCAGGCATACCACTGATCATCCACTAGTAAAAAATAGGTTAATGCGCAGCTCCTCAAGGTTAGGATGGGATTCGACCGTTCGATCGCTGTGATTGGATGGTGGATTCTCGCGACCGCCGAGAGAATCGCTAATCAGGGAGTGACGCATCTAGATCACGTGAGACTACCGATTCGGTCATGCAGCCCTCAGCCTCAACCTCCTTTCGCTTCACCTCAGAGAATCCAACGCCAGCCATGGTGGTTCTTACCCGTCAAATCTACCCTCGAAAAATATTGCTACCATCGCTGGTCGACTGTTAACGCCTTATAATATCTTCCTTCACATTTATTAACCCCTCCGTTTGAACCTAGAGACAGATGGCGCCACCTCTAAGTTCCGACTCTCTTACCTCCCTTCATGCTCTCCAAGACGCTGCGAGAAAGCATTCACGTCAGGCGCCAGAGATATCGCTTCCAGAACGCCCTCGAAACTTTCAGAATGATTCTCCATACTCCGACGCTGCGATCGGCGTGGTGAGCGTTTATACAACCCACCTTTATAACGAACACGGTTCTTGGGCGACTGAGGTGAATGGAATGAGGCAAGATATTAAGGCGATGGACAACAAAGTGGAAAGATTCGAGCACGGGGCTAAAGAGGCTCTCACTGATTTATCCGGCCGTTTGGACGATGTCGAAAAGGACCTGAAGGAGCTTAGAAAAGAGGTCAAGGACGTTCAGAGCCAGGTCAAGGACGTTCAGAGCCAGGTCAAGGACGTTCAGAGCCAGGTCAAGGACGTTCAGAGCCAGTTTACCTCGTTCCAACAAGAAGCCAACAGCCAGTTTGACCATCTTCGATGCCAATTCGCAGAGCTGCAGTCCTCCGTCTCCAACACAACCGCCATCCAACTCAACGCCTTACGCAAGTGGTTAGACGACCCCATCGAACCCATCTCCGCTCTCGTTTCCGCTCACGGCAAATTGGCTTCGGTCATTGCCCCAGACTTTCCGCAAACCGTGAGAGAATTATGGCAACTGAATTCCAACAGTTCGTCTCGCGTTTCTCTGTGTTATTAAATGTGCTAACTCGCATCAAAGTCCCCGCTCTCGTTCGTCTGTCGAAACACTATTCCGTGACCGGCTGGGAACGATGGCAGCGAAGCGCCTCGGACGACACCGACCGGACCGATTTCGCTGACTTAGACATTGCGGTGGCCGCTTATCCTCACCGATGCCTAATGGCCTTGTCCTCGAAATGGGGTTTGCAGTATGCCTTCCTGGAGCGACCAAGAAAACGACTGGCCGAGACGGAGGATGAGCTGGAGGTAAGGCGTATAAGGCTACGGAGATTCTCAGGAACCGATATTGTTGAATCCGTCATCTCGCAGGATGAGAGTGGCGAGCTCACGCGTCAGGACCAGATCACCCACCTTAGACCTCCACAGCCGGTGCCGAGTGACTCCGTTATTTCTCGTGTATACGAAAAGTATGCTGGCGCTCCAGGCCGGACGTCCTTTGAGTCTGCGCTGCTGGGCTGGGACGCAAACATAGCCTCCGAACCATCCCTGCGGAGTGGCAAGTCCCACCGCAGCTAAATTGCGAAACAGCGTTGGCGCTAGTGTTGCCGCCCCGTGGTATGTATTCCCGATGACGTAGAGATCGATGATCTGACGGAGATAGCTTCTTCCGCCCCAGAGACCTTCCAGCTCGGGGCACCTTGCAGGATGGTGGCGTCCGAGCCAACAATCCGATGGGCATCGCTCAGGAGGAGTGCCGCGTGATCTGGCCCTCGCGGCGCACCCATGATCTGCTCGTCAGCGTCGGAACCGGGTACACCCCCGGGACCGAGGGCGCGGGCGATCCACCAGGTCGACGGTTTCCCGCTGGCTGGGGCCCCGCGCGGCTCTGGCGCGCATACAATTCGTCACCGTGCATGGATGGCATGGAGGCTTACCGGGAGGGGCGGGTGCACGTCCCATCGTCCCTGCGATCGAACACCATCCGCCTCGACCATGCCCTAGACGGGGATCTCCCGCGGCTGGATGACGTGGGCAAGCTGGAGGAGCTGGCGGCTCTTCCGTTCACCGTACCCGATGAGCTCGTGCGAGCGGTGCTGGCCACGTGCTTTTTCTTCGAGCTGGATGCTCCCCCATCGCGGGCTGACGGTCAGTATCGCCTGCACGGCTCGATTCTGTGTGCACGGACGCAGTCCCGACGGATTGTAGATCGGGTGCTGGTCGAATTTCCCGGGGCGCGCTTCTGCAGTGGCCGGGGTCACTCATTGGGTCGGGTGGATGACGACGATGGGTGTCTCCTCTGCGGCTATTACCGCAAACAGGTGACGCTGTCGGTGCCAAGCCTGGACGAAGAGATCACGATTGCGCTCGCCAGCCCGGCCCAGCAGCGTCCGATTGGCGGCTTTCCGAAGACCATACGGCAGTTGCTGCACGATCAACAGGCGGAGGCCGTGTTTGGGCGACCGGACCACCAGGATCACCGCTGGCCGCCGCGGCGGTCCTGCTACTGCGTGACGATGACCAAACGGCGGGTGCATTTTGTGGAACCGGCGCCGCAGCGCAAGAAGCGACGGCTATGACGTTACTCGGGCTTCCGATATAGCTACGGGCAGTCCGGCTACACTGCGAATATTCTGCTGGAATCTTCTAGATCTCTTCTTCTCGAGAAGGCCGGATGTGTATGTAGATGTCGTTTCGTCCACAGGGAATGGTGTGGAGGTGGCATTGGAAAGAACAATACTGCAGACTATGCATTCAAAAAATCTACTCGCGGGATTGCACCGTAAGCACGCCTCGCTCAGGACTAGCAATCCTATCCGTATCCTCCCAGGAGCACCATAGGACCAGATATTGGGTCGCAGCCCGTCCGTTGCGATTGGCCGATCTCTTCGCCAAGACTTTGATCGGCCTTAAGCGGTGGATATGAGGCTGGCCAAGGTCAGCGCGCTGCGGTTTGGGTGTATCATAAGGGAGAGAGCAAAGTTTACGCTTTCTATAGATATGTCATCGGCATTGTCGCTGATGCCGTTCTCGGTTGAGTAGTCACTGAATGAACGTCGTGACAACGTTTCTGTATCGGACACCACAAAGTCGCGGTCGCTGCTGGTTTCGGACGGGTTGTCGCTGCTTTCTGACGTGGACAGGAAATCAGTCGTGCTTTCCGTCTCGGGCTCGCTTCCCGTGGACGGTGAGTGTCTGAGGTAACTAATGGACGACATGTCAATGATGTATGATGCAAGACACTGTGATTGGAGGCAGACAAGGCCTGGTTGATCAGGCAGAACAAAGGCAAAATCTCTGCTGGGGAAGCCTTCATTTGGGGAGAACAACGTAGGTACATATAGAACCTAGTAGGGCTCTGGCGTTTTGGACAGAATTGGACATCTATATCTACTGGCAATGACCGACTTCTCTACGCGCATAAGAGCATCAGTCAGGGAAGTAATGGTGAAGGGATCCATGATGACCAGGAAGGCGATCAAACGCCCTCTACAACAGCCCACTAAAAAAGGTCCATCTCAGTCCGCTTTTATTGACGTCCAGCCGTGGAGAATGGCCATTTCTCATCCCCTTGGCCAGGCTTGCTCCACAGCCGCTCTCCGGTGGCACCGGGCGAATCCGCTGTTGATGTAGGATTCTCGGCCATGGTGACATCCCCTGCTGGGGTCGGAGACTTAGTCCCACCCGATCGATCTCCTTCGGTGCCTTCAAGCTGGTTGAGCACACGGTCGAGCATGGTCTCAAAGGATTGGGATTCCCCCGTGGGGGCCTTCCCCCGCTCCTTCAACAGATAGTCAATCACCGTTCCCATCCGCTGATTGGTGTCGTAGAGAAGACCGGCCAAGTCGACCGTCTCTTCCAGGTCCGAGGTGGTTTGCTGCAACGCCTCTTGGAGGTTTCGATGCTCTTTGGTGTACTTCTGTTGCTCCCGGTGTGCGCGCAGAGCCCGCACACTGAGCTCGCAGATTACACGGAGGGCGTCCTGGTCACAGTAAGCGAGGCACCTGCTGAAGGAGGCAAATACCTACGGCAGTATCCATTTTGCGAGTAATCACAGCACAGCCGCAGCAGACAGGGGTGTCGGAAGCAGGATGAAAGCGAGAGTCGGGAGGGACGCATTGATATTTATAGCCATCCCCCATAGGAGTCGAAAAACCTATATCGTAACCCTCGTTGCTGGCGCAATGTCTTGCAGTTCAAATTGAGATGACCGTGCAAGAGGAAGCCCTGTCTCGGCTCTCACGTCACATTAGAAGCCCATTACCTTGTGTTGAAATTGAGACCTAGTCGGCGATTTAACCACGGCCGCATAAATAGCACGTCCGCATTGCCTTACAGCATGGTTCTGTATTTGAGGGCAACGCCGTGGACGGTATGGTCAGTGCTACTGCGGCATCCTTCGGGTTAAATGCACGTTTGGAGATCAAGCAGCACTTAAACCTACGATCCCCATTTAGAGTTTCTTCGGACCACTCCCAGTACATACAGGATGGACGAGATTGTCGAGATTGTCGAGATTGTCCGTCGGATTGGCCGCCGGCAAGGCCAAAATGCATACTATCGTACATGCTACACTCTCCTGAAGAAAAGTCAAGATCTCCTCCTCCAGACGTCGAACGAGCTGCTGGATCTCTACCACTCCAATGCATTCAAGAAACCAGAATCCGTCTCTACGATTGCAGATGACCTGCGCAACGACATACATGCCTTGCTCGCCCGAGAGCGCCGCGCACGGTCACACTGGGACGAGTTTTACGAGTCGGACAAGTGACGTCTGTGAGACGAACTTCTCCTTCTCGGGAGGAATGTCTGTGCGTATTGCAATACATGGATGCCTGGCAGCTCAGGACACTCTTTATCAAGTTCGCCCATTGTGATAGATCTCAATACTAAGAAGCTTTATAGATATCACATCCTTGATCCTCGAGATGGTATTAAAATGGGGAGCTGCTTCAGGAGTGCATACTTATCTCCGGTGGACTATAACATGACCGCTCTATAGACAAAGGAAACGTAGTCAGTTAAGCTGAGCACACGCTCTATTGGGCCGCCATTACAGCCGCTAACCTACATTACCCCGACTAAAAGTACATCAACCACGTTACAGTAAGCCTATGTAGTCTGATGGAAGTAAATACCATGCTCACTTTGCCTAGCTTGAATTGGCCTTAACTGACTTGTCTCTGACGGCCAGCTAGACTATAGACTATGTGCCACACGAGGTTTGTGCGGGTTGGTCTCTGGGTGAGCTGGAATTGGGTGGGTTTCTCTGGGACAACATTGGAGGTCAGCATCACGTCCGGCATGTGCATTCTTCGTGGTCTCACTTGTGCTCTGTGGTGAAAGATCGATCCTATTGTGGACACCCGGCTTTTTCGCACCTTTAGACTTGTCTGGGAGCCTTGATGCTGCGTTTGCGTTGACCGGTAATCTGTTCCGGCACACCAGGCGGTTCTCTGCAGAAGGGAGTTCGTCCATGCCGGCGTAAATCTGCCGAGTAGTGATATAGCGAGGACAGGGAGCGGACCGAGATGGAACAACGGCCGCTTGCTGTCGTCCCCCAGTGGCCTTTGCCAGCATGCCTCGGCGTCTCTGCAGGTGCCTCATCTGAAGTTTGCCCCGCTGTCTGATATGCTCCTTGACTTGTCGGAGCTTGGATTGAAGAGACTCCGACGACCGTGGGCAGATCGTGCTAGAATATTCGTCCGCTTTTTCGGACCATGTCAGATGGGGCCGCTGAGCAACCCATATTTCGAGGTTCTCTTCCTCTTGATTTCTCCAGGGACGATAGTCTCGTC